>JAWZYV010008428.1:0-12283 GCA_038373885.1 Cheiracanthium punctorium
ACATTCAGGGACTACAACGAGATATTATTCAAAAATTACAACGTCTACTTCATAATCATAATCAACTAATCCATGTGTTTAAGTCTTCTCCAGACCAAATGGCTGCAGATAATTATAAGATCGTTATTCGAGCAGATAAAAGATCAGCCGGTCAACACGAAAGAAGGTTCAATGCACCTCAAACGAACGAAGGGCCCGTTTACATGTGCAAAAATGCGGAGTAAATCCCGGGACGTGCACTGCTTTCTACCCCGCTTCCCCTATTTAGGGGGGAAAATGCGGGGTAGAAAGATTCCTGGTCGAAAGGAGGGTTAATGCAGAGTCAACCCCGCTTTCCCATGATGCATTGCGAGTTTTCCCCTGTTCTCCGCTTTAACCCGGGATTTTCCATTTTCACATGTAAACGGGCCTGAAGTTGCCGTAGTAATTGTTGATAACGAATGTAGTCGTCGTGATATTATTATTCAACGCCGAAGTAATGAATTGCAACGTATTGCTGAAACACATCGTAGTTATGATGCACTACAGTATCCGCTAATTTTTTGGCAAGGTAAGGATTGTTATCACTTCAATATTCAACAAATAGATCCAGCTACAGGTGTCGAAACTAGCAAAAAAGTATCAGCTATGCAATTTTATGCTTATCGAATTATGACTAGAAATGATGAATATAAACATATTTTAAACTGTCGACAGTTATTTCAGCAGTTAATTGTAGAGATGTATGCTAAAATTGAGACGGAAAGATTAGAATTTATTCGCCATAATCAACAAAAGTTGCGTTCGGATGAACACATCCATTTGAGAGATGCAATGATATGTGATGGAAACGTCGATAACATGGGAAAATTGGCATCTTGACATCGACATTTACTCGAAGTCCACGTCACATGCATCAAGCTGCTCAGGATGCGATAACTTTTTTTTTATTTTTATTTCCAATGGCAAGATAGGAAGACAAATACAGCAAAGGGATGGTAAAAAAGAAAGAAAACGCACGAACAAAAAACTCAGCTCCATCAAATAGTCTATGTATCCAAATGGACCCTGGCCTCCCAGTAGCGGTCTGCAAGTGAGGACTTAGATAAGGCTAGATAGAAGATAGAAATCTAAATTATCTACGTTGAAAAATGAATCCTTAAATACTTTTTATACTATTAAACATGCGGTGTATTTTAACCCGAGTAACGCCGAGTTTCGCTGCAAGTAATGCTCTATATTGTGTTTGATCAACTAGATCATCATTAGTTTCAATATTTTTATCCTCACCTTTACATATAGGGATTTTAACATTTTTGCATTGTTCCATGCCATGTTTTTGTAAAAGGGTGCGGCGTCGTCACCCAACCACGTGGAAGGGGAGAAGGGACCACAGAAAGGAATTTTGTGGGAGACAGCCTTTTCCTGGCCCTTAGCATTCAGTCCCCTCTCGACTCGGGAGCGAACTTCCTGTTCAGACGATGACCAACCTCTTCGCTGTCCAAACCTCATCTGTCTTTTCGTGGGGTTCCTCCGTACCAGGTGCGCTGCTCTCTCTGACGTCAGCCTGGTCGCACCTGCTTGAGGGGCGTGACAGCTCGACTCATCTCGAACATTCCAGGCCTCGCACAAAGCATGCCGCTAAGTGATTTCCCCCCCCCTAGTGGGCAGGAGAGCTTGCTTTGCCACAGCCCTCCCCCCATAAACAAAATTTCCAAGTACCATATGGAAAATTTTACAAGAGTTCAGTTTGGTAGCCCCACAACAAAATCAAGAGACAAAGCCATCCCACTTACAAAGAAGACAAAACAAAAAAAAAAATTCTGTTATAAATGAAAATCATACCCAGACTCTTTCAAATTAACTAGTCGAAACCTACTCTCAGTTTCAGAACTCCAAGACATATGTTACATACATTTTTTATTTATTTTTTTTTGTAACATTTTGACATTTTAAATATGGCTCTCAGAAAACTTTAAACAAAATAAGACTATGCTTTTGGGCAACACGAGAACCTGCTTTCCGGATTACTCCGCCTGCCTGCTTAATCCGTCGGCATTTCCATTCTTTTTCCCTCGCCTTATGCACGACGTTAAATTGATATTGCTGTATGCATAACGCCCATCTCGTAAGGCGACTGTTCGTCCCCAATTTCTCGATCTGAGTCTCGGTCAGTCTATTCTCCAAATTATTCGTCTTAATGATCTCCTGCATGTCAAACTGCGTAGCATCCGCAATAGGATAAGGGATTTGCGCTTCTTGCTCGATTTCTTCCTCCCCCTCCTCTATCACTAAACTTACACACTCCGGTCGTTTATGATACAACTTCAAGAGATTTACATGATAAATCATGGATTTATCTCTTCGTTCAGGCAGATCGACGGAATAATTTGTTTCCGAGATTTTACTTGTGACTACTCCCGGTCCCAACCAACTGACAGCCATTTTGTGCGGTTTGGAAGTGGAAAGCACTAAAACTTTGCCTTCCACTTTGAAAGTTCTCATCATTTCTTTCTTGTCATACCAAGTTTTCTTTTGTTCTTGATTTTCCTTACTAATCTCTCCTGCCAGTTCTCTCCATTTTTTTAACCTATTTACCAAGTCAAGGACATATTCTACGACATTTGGGTCCGAATTTTCCGGGTGCCACCAATTTTCACACACTAACGTTTGTGGGGTTCTTACATTTTTTCCATGTACCCGCTCAGCTGGACTAAACCCAATGCTTTCGTGCGTAACCGTTCTGAGTTCAAAAATCGCGGCAGGGGCATGATCCTCCCAGTCTCCCCCTTTTTCTAAACGCAAGATTTTGAGCACTCTTTTAATGGAAGAATGAAAGAGTTCCCCAGGATTCGATTGTGCGCGGCAGACAGAACTATGATAAACATTTATCCCAAAACGTTCAAAAAACTCCGAAGTCAAAATGCTTGTGAAAGATTTTCCTAAGTCACTCTGAATTTCCTTCGGAAAACCCATCCGCGAAAATATGATCAACAAAGCATTTATGACACTACCCGAGGTGATATCTTTGACCGCAACGACATCCGGGTACTTACTAGCCATACAAATCGCACTGACCAGAAATTTGTTTTGATTTGCACTAATAGGCAAAGGACCCCCAGCGTCAATATTTATTTTTGAAAACACTTCGGAAATGATCGGAACCAACCGCATCGGAGCCTTTTTCTTATCTCCCTTCTTCCCCACTTTTTGACATGGGTTGCAGGATCTCACGAAATTCTCTATTGCCACATAACAGTTCGGCCAAAAAAAATGACTTAACAATCTGTGCTTAGTCTTCGTAACTCCAAGGCGAGCGCTAAAATCCTCGTGACACGATTTTAGAATTTGTTCTCTATACCATTTCGGAACTCAGATCTGAAGTTTATTAATCCCCTTTTTTGACACCGAATGTCTAACCAGTTTCCCATTCTGAATCCCAAATTCTTTATCCGTTCCGGATTTCGCTTTATTCCAACACTCTCTAAGCGTCTCACAATTTTCTTGTTCAATCCCAAATTTTTCCGCGTCAATTTCGAATAATATTCTTTTACCTCCTTTTTCTCAACGGAGGAAGGGAAACCAAGATTTCCGTTTTCTTCGTGAAACGAAATGTCTCCCTTATCCGAGGTGGAGAGCGAAACATCCGTTTCCCCACGGGACAACTTATCTCCTAACGCCGTTTCTGCCTTCTCCCTTCCTGACTCTTGTGGAAGAGCTGTTTTTAATTGTTGTCTAGTAATCACTGAGTTAACAAGTGATGGATTTTTCCTGGCTTCTTCAATTAATTTTGCCGTTCTATTTCCTAGTAAATAAAACCCTTGATCTAGCTCATCAGGTATCACCGCCACCTTAGTAATTACCTGACCGAAATCGCCTTCCAAGACTACTTTCGCGAGGGGTAGAGATTTGTATTCCCTGTCCAAAGGTTGTCTAACCCACGTGACTTCTCTCGTGAAACTTTCGAGAGGAATCCAACTTTTGGCGCATATATCAATGCTGCTCCCGCTATCTCTTAAGCAATTTCTCGACTCCCCGTTTACACGAATTTTGCTCAAAAAGGGTTCGAAACTGTCATTTAATCCCGTTTCTGAAAAGAAATTATGCACTCCTTCGGCCTTAAATTTCTTATATTCCTCACAAGCATTTTTCATATGACCAGCCTGATTGCAAAAATAACACACTATTTGTTTTCTTTTTTCAAATTCTCTGTTAGATTCCTTCTTAAAAGTGTTTTCCGTCTCTTCCTTCCTTCCCAACTTTTCCTCTGTTTTCGGTTGGAATTTGGAATTTCCTGAATCTGCTTTGTGAAACTCGCGTTTACCGCTACTTTTTCTAAATTCACTTCGACGAAACGTTCTCCGGACGCTGTCGAAATCGTCTAACTTTTCCGCCAACTGCGAAGAATCTTTAAAATTTCCCCAGCTATCCAGATAATGCTCTTTAGCCTCACAGGGGGCGCGTTTTTTGAGTTGCTCAGTGAGCATTAACTCTTTAAGAGAATTAAAATCCTTGATTTCGACTGCCTGCAGCCAACTTTCTAAGTACCCCCTAAGTTCGTAAACCAAGTCAGACCATAAAGTTCCCGATTTCCTATTGTGCTCCTCAAATTTTAATCTCAAAGCCGCGGCACTTAGTCTGAACCGCTTTAGCAGAATTTTTTTTATATGCGAGTAATCATCACTAAGCTCTACTGGCTCTTTCACTAAAATTTCTGTTACTTCCGGTGGGAGTAATGGGATTAATTGGGACACCCAACAATCTTTGTCTACTTGCTCTTTTTCAGCTTGCCGTTCGAAAATCATAAAAAACAAAGCTATATCGAGAATTTTTGAATCGAATTTCGGGACAAGATCCTTTAACCTAACCCGCCTATAAATTTCCCCTATCGCTAGATTGCTATTCTCTCCATTTCTACTCGTTTCCGCACTGTTAGTGATTCTTAATTTTTCCAATTCAAATTCTCGCTCTGCCTTTTTATCTAAACGCTCCTTCTGCAATTTCTGACGCTTGTACTGCAATCTTATCTAGACGCTCTTGTTCTGCAATTTTATCTAGACGCTCTTGCTCTGCAATTTTATCTAGACGCCCTTGTTCATTTTCCTCCAAAATCCTTTCCAAAAATAATTTAGCTGTTTCCTCATCATACCCATCCGATTTTTCTATTCTATCAATAATAGACCTAATCACTTCTTTTCCTCCCACTTGAATCTCAAATTCTTCCGCGAGTTGCACCAACACGCACCTTTTCTGTTTTCTTAGGAAAGCCATACTTAAATACTCAATTTAAAATGAAGCACTTTTCCTAACCACAAAATACAATAAAAACAGTGATGAATCTCAATTCCGAGAAATTTACCATTTTGTGTAGTATCCTTTAGCTCAAATATTTTCTCAAGATTTAGAATTGTTTCTTACGCAAATTTTGGTTATTACTAAAAATTGCTAAATCATCTATGTAAGCGCAAATAATTACAAAATTATTTTTATCATTCAATAGAAAAACACAATTATCTGAAGCAGTCTCTTTAAAACCAATTTTTTGAAGTTCGGATTTAAATTTAAGATACCAATTTCGGCTGATTGTGGTGATCCTAAATGTTTTTATTGAGTTTGCACACTTTATTATTACCAAACTCATTTTCAAATCCAGGGTGTACTGAAACAAAAACAGTTTCATCGATAAGTGCGTATAAGTATGCAGTTTAAACATAATAAAATCTAACATCCCAATTCATTTTAGCTGACATTGCCATTAACATTCTCCATGATTCTATGTTAACTACTGGAGAGTAAGATTCTGAATAGTCTTTTTTTTTTAGTCTAATTATATACAGCTGCAACAAGTCTAGCTTTAAATTGTTTTTTACCATCGTTCTCTTTTATAGAAAAACCCATTTACTATTAATAGTTTTTCTCTCCTTTTGGTTTTTCTACAATATCAAAAACATTGTGTTTCCCTAACGAGTTTAGTTCCTCCTTCATCGCATTTTCTCACCTTTCCCAATCCTCTGATTTTCTTGCTTCTTGAAAGCTTTTAGGAGTTTCTACACAAGCTAAATTAGCACTGTATTTAACTTTATAAGTCTTTCTGATCTCCGTAGTGGTTGTTTTAAAGTATTATATTGCTCTCCTACACTGTTTTCATCCCTTTCAAGCACCTCTGATGGTCTTTCACAGTCACGAGATTCAAAGCTATCGAAATGGTTGTTTTTCTCATCTACATTAATCTGTATGGAATTTAAGTTAGGATTTCTGTTAGATTTTTCGTCAGCCTAGCGTACCTTTCTTGGGACGGCATTTTCACTATCAGTCGAAAACTTTATTTATTTTTCCTAACCTTTATTAATGTCGAAAAATAGCGTTTCAATATCCCAAATAGAGTCTTTTGGGTACTAAGATCTGTTTATTAAAAATTTACTTCCCATTACATGTTCGATGAATTTAATTGATCTTTCTTCAAGAACCCTTCTGCTTTCTATACCATAAATTCGATACGCTCGTCTTTCATTTGAGTAACCCAGCATAATACTACGCTGTCCTGGAACTTGTAAATTACTACGAGATTGTTTGGGAATGTGAAAATAAACAAGGCAACCGAAAACTCGTAAATAATTTATATTTGGCTTTTTACCATGCCAAAGTTCATAAGTTTTTTTACCTTTCCCTTTCCTATAAGTCAAATTCGTAACATGAGTACTGCAAGCAACTGCTTCCACCCAAAAATTTAAAGGAAGGCCACTGTCATAAACTAAAGTTCTAGCACGTTCTAGAATACCCCTATTAGCCCTTTCGGCTTTGCCATTGCTCTCAGGATTATGAGGGAGCGTTTTCTCGTGTGTTATACCGGACTCAGACAAATATGATCAAATTCCTCATTTACAAATTCCCCGCCATTATCCGATCTAATACTTTTTATTTTAGCATTTTTGAGATTTTCGAATCGCTTTTTGAAACTCATGATTTTACTTAAAACGTCATTTTTATGTTTTACAAAATAAGTAAAATACATACCGGAAAAATCGTCAACAATTATAAGAAAAGAATTTGATCCATTCAAGGAAGGAACATGTATAGGGCCACATAAATCCCCATGTATTAATTCAAGTATAGAATTGCTTTGATTCACATCTATAATTTTATGCGGCAGTAATTTTATTGACATTACAACCGTCACATTCGAAATTTACATTAACAACCATATCACCATTTTTAGTCATATTTTCATTTATCATTTTCCACAAGTAGTTAGCATTTATATGACATAATATCTTATGCCACAAAACAGATGGAATCAATTTTTCACATCCAATTTGATTACTTTCCCTCAATACATGTGAATTTATATCAGGTTACATAATAATTTCCAGACGTTTACCTTTCTTAAATGCAGTTAACAATATTTTACCAGAACTATTTGAGATAAACACTCTATCATCATCAGAAATAAGTGTATATCCCCTTTCCATTAGTGTAGTTACAGACAACAGATTATTTCTTAATTTAAATAACTTAAAAAATAATAATCTTTGGCTTTAACAAAAAAAGTACCTTCACTAATTAAACAATCATTTATACCTGCTTGCATAATTTTACTACAAGTCAAATCAATTTTATGAAACCATTTTAAACTATTATACATATGACAAGAAGCCCCACTATCAAGTAACCAAATATCAGAATATTTACCTGTTTCATCTTCATCCGTAGTATTAAAAGCACAACTGCCATCTGACTTACTGACTTCGGAAGTACAGTTTACATTTTTTCTTTCTAGGGTTTTGGGTTTTGAGTTCTTTGATTTCACTGTAGCGTTCTGAAAGTTATTAGTTTTTCTGAAAAAAAAAACCAGTTTCTAGCTAAATGTCCCCTTTTATAACAGACGTATCATACCTTTTCAGTTTTTCGATCTCAGTTTCGCACTAAGAAGGCTCCGTCAACTTGCGTTCGATTTTTGTTCCGGAACAGCTCTCGTTCTTCCTCTCTCAGAATCTCCAAGATGTCGTCCATAGTTTTCTCTCTTTGGGATTTTAGAACTTCTTTTATACGCGAAAACTTTCCTCATATTTTTTAAGAGACAAATATTAAGCAAAAATGTTTAACCCTCAACAAGATTTTTATTATTTTTTTTCAATCCTTTACACCTAAAAATAATTTTCTCCCGTCTCTTCTTAAAAAAAAATAAAAAAAGATGAACAGTGCTGTGCCCAAATCGCCCGTCATCTGTGGAATAAATAGAGAAAAAAAAAAAAATTGGAATGATCAGAATTTACTTATTTATTTCAACATAAAAATAACTAAATAAAAAATAAGCATTAAATCAGGAAAAAAGAGGAAATGTAAAAAGTAACGTCAAACAAGCAAACCAAGATAAATTCGATAGATGGCGTCTACAGTCTCTACAGAAAAAAAAATAGTCATTCTACAAAGTTTTTGAAGCCACTGTACAAAGATTTCTTACTTTATGCTACTTGTATAGCTTGTTGGGTGGTTTCCACAGCAGTTTCCGTCTCTCAAAGCACAAAATATTCAAGTATTTGTAAATTTTCGAGATTTTTCAAACATGTAAAAACAACTCTGGAATCCGCCATGTTTACAAACCCGAGTCAACCCTCCGAAATTGCGGGGTTAGAATTTGCACCTGGAGTCAGAGTCAAATGTTAGGTTAATTAACCCTTGGATTTGGCGTTGTGAATACCATTTTCGCACTAACCCTTGAAGTGACTCGCTTTGCTGAATTAACTCTGGGGATTTGGAGAATACGTCAATATGTCTGTAGGTGATATATCAAGTCCAGGAGAAAGAACATTTCGTTCCTAAGCCACGAGCTCGAGCTATGTAGTCAGGGGCGTAGCCTAGGGGGGTCATACCCCCCATGAGAATTTTTTGCCATACAAAATGTATATTCTTCACTCCTTTATCACACACATGTAGGCATATATGTGAGTTGCAGTAGTCGTAACCCCCCCCCCATGAAAATTTTCTGGCTACGCCCCTGTATGTAGTCATTTATATTTTCTTTATTATGAAAATCGAAGTTTTTCAATTCTTGACCGGAGTCTATTTTTCGATCTTCGAGACTTCCAGTAAAATTATTCTTAATTATATTCCACAAATTCTTGGCATTCTTTTCAGTAGCGTACTTCAGTGCTTGTTCATCTGCTAACGAAAGTTTGATAAAAGCAACCGCTTCGTTGTTTCGCTTTTTTCATTCACTTAATTTGGGGTTCACTTCACTTAACCACTTCACTCCACCACCACTTCACTTAATTGAATGGCTGTCGCAGCACCGATCTCGGGCTCCCCACATTTACACGAAAGTACTCTTATCAAGAATTGATCTCTGCTATGGCTTTCTTAGATCTGACCAAGTCTCCTGGCCCTCATGGAATACACGGCCAAATGTTGGATAACTTTGGCCAAATAGGAAAAATAGACTTTTGGACATCATCAACCTTTCCTGGTCCTGTGGACAACTACCAGCTGACTGGAAAAGAGCCACTGTAATTCCCATCAGAAAACCAGGCAAAGAAGCAAGCTCTCTCGAGAGCTATAGACCTATTGCCCTCACCAGTATGACTTGTAAACTAATGCAAAAAATGCTCCTTGCTAGGCTTCATTACATTCTGGATTTCGATCATCATATTCCACCCGAACAATATGGTTTTAGAAAGGGACATTGTACCACAGATCAGGTCCTTTACTATTGTCAAAAGGTCAGAGACGCTCAAAACTTCAAACCAACTCGACATACTATGGCAGCCTTACTAGACTTATCTAAGGCCTTTGATACGGTGTGGAAGGACAAGCTTATCATAAAATTACACGATTCCTTCAATATTAGGGGTTCTGCCCTGGTTTGGATTGCTGACTTTCTGCACCACAGATCCATAAGAGTTAAATTCAACAAGACTTTTTCGGATCCTTTTAAACCTGGACAGGGCGTTCCTCAAGGTTCTGTCTCAAGTCCTACTTTATTCTCCCTATTCTTGGCCGGAATCGAGAAGAGGAGATCAGAACTTGTCGATATTGCAATCTTCGCTGACGATATTGTAATTTGGAATTCAGGCACTGACGTGACTATCATTGAAACACTCCTCAATTCCACTTTGACTGCACTTTCTTATTTTGCAACAGAACACAAATTGACTTTCAACCCAGTTAAATCAATTGTGACTTTTTTTACCACTAATAAACATCTATACAACTACAAACCAAAGCTGTATTTTGATACCCAGCCTCTCACCTATGAAAAATATCCCAAGTATCTAGGATTCATCCTGGATCCTGAATTCAACAGCAACAAGCATATTAACCACCTGGTTTCAAAGGCTCGTAAGCGCCTTAACATTCTTAAATATCTAGCTGGCAGGGATTGGGGAGCTGATGCAATCACTCTAAGAACCACATATATTTCGCTTATAAGACCTATTCTGGAATATGGCTACCCTATTTATTCCTGCGCGTCTGAAACCAATCTCCTGAAATTAGGACGTGTACAACTGAGTGCCGCTCGAATCATTCTCGGACTTAAAAATAGCTGCCCTTCTGGTATAGCCCTATTTGAAGCCAACTTACAACCACTGCATCTTAGAAGAAGAGCTAACTTGGTAAAATACTTTAATAAAATTTACAGCTATGGCTCCGAACATCGTACTTCCTTGTATCTGCACACCTGGCATAATAATCAAAGACTAAAGAAATTCAGCCCTTTTAGTTTGGCGGAAACTCAAAACCTGATCTCTCGTGAGGTTGAACATCAATCTTTGAGATCTTGAATTGATCCCTCAGAGGGATTGCCAAAAGTTTTCTTCCACTTTGATCTGAATTCCACTGCAAACAAGCAAACTCATCTTGACGACCATCTTCGGCAGCTTGCCCTGGAAGTCATTAGTCGTATTCCTGAAGATGCAGTGCAGGTCTATACTGATGGTAGCCGTACAGAAAACCGTACTGGCAGCGATATTTATATTAGAACTCCTCATCTTGAGACTTCATTAAAACAACGAAACCCTGATACTTGTTCTGTCTTCAGGAGCGAATTAATTGTAATAAATGTTGAACTTGCCGCTATCGTAACTATTTATTATGAATTTGGTGAACTTTGGATCTTATCGGACAGCCGCAGTGCACTTCAACATCTTAGTGACTGGTCCTCTGCAGGCGATGAAACCAGTATATCTATCCTGCTCAAACTAAAGAAACTTTCTCAGAACCACGACATCCATCTCCAATGGATCCCATCACATGTAAACATTAGTGGTAATGAGGTTGCAGATAGATTGGCCAAAGAAGGCAGTGGGGACGAAACGACCACTGGTGTTTCGCTTACTCACCAAGAACTGTATTCAATTGAAAAATCTAAATTAAATTCAATTTAGCGTATTCCACCTGCGCACCAATGGTACACCGGAACATCTCCTGGCTCTCTTCTGGAATTTAAATTTGATCGTGGCTCCCAGACTGCACTTGCCAGACTTAAAAGTGGACACCTTAAGTGTCTTTCGTATGAACTTGGCAAGAAAATCCAACCCACTTGCAAGAAATGCTGTGATCATCCAGCCTCTCCAGAGCACATACTGAGTTGCGTCGGACTTTCTAAGGAGGACTTAGCTTTTGCTCCCCTTTTGGTTATTGATTTTCTGTTGGTCAACAATCTATTGGAGTTGATTTGACTTACGTCAGATCTTTAAAGAGGATAAGCAACAACAACTTAATTTATCCGATTTCTTGGGCTCATCTTCATCCATGATTTCAGCAAAGCCTTGTATGCATAACATAGCTTCTGTTTTCATGGCCCATGTATGATAATTCACACCCGTAAGAACGGGAACTGGAAGCCGATCCATTCTTCGATTGTTTCGTTTTTTGCTATTTCATCTACTTAAGAATATTTCTTCCCGAAACTAACCACGGAATGCTACCACATGAAGTGTCAGAAGTCCGTTTTGATCGTCGCAGAATAAACCAGTCCATGTTTAAGACAAATATATTTATTAGAACAAGCACATCACATCACAATATCATGAATACAGAGAGAACACAATAATCAGAATGAATATCGACGGATCGACGCTCCGATGAAGCGGGTCACGTGACTTACTTCCGCAAGTTTTAGCAGGTAGTCATCGAAACTAAATAAAAAGCAATGCGTATTAACGCACAGTCCTACAGAGGGGACCGAGAAATACTCCATAAATTTTGCTAAAAGTTCTAACCAAACAGAACAAAAGAGACAGAAAGTTGAGAGCACATCCAAAGCACATTTTCCCCACTTTGAGGATGGTGAAACGCTAAACGTTTA
>JAWZYV010008431.1:0-13889 GCA_038373885.1 Cheiracanthium punctorium
AAAACGAAAATTAGAGACACATAGAAAAAGCACAATATCATGAGGAGGTTGACCGTAGTAGTAAATAACTTAGTCACAAAGAGAAAAAATATCAGTGTGTAATGGGCGTGAGTGTGTATGTGTGTGGGGGGGATTGAATTCGTCTTAATGAACATATAAATTTATTCTAGATAAAGGACTTATAATAGTACAGAATAACAAAAGAAAAAGATTATGACTGTGATTTCATATATTTACTGCAATTGTAATTTGACATTTTGTAGAGTTTTCTCTTATTGATTATAAGTAAAACACACTGAAATTTGAATAAAAAATTTATTTACATATGTACAAAACATTTATATGTATTAAAATGAGCAATTTCAAGCTACTCAATCAAATCATATGCAGACAAATGAATTTTAGGAACTATAATAAGAGTAGGAAATTCTATTATTCTTTTTCCTTTGAAGTTAATTTTTAAGGATTTATTCTGCCTTAAAACATGATACCTATGGAAGAAGAAAAATATATGCATATCATTCATTAAAAAAAAAAAAAAAATCAAATTATCAAAAATCATACATAAATTAATAAAGAAATAAACAAATTCAAATCACCTAAAAGCTATTCTCTGAAATATATACATAAGCATTTTGAACACAGAGAACATGGGTGTATATATACACAAATTTAAAGGTTTTCCTAATTTGAAAGCAGAACATACCATACTGTATATTTTTTAAGCAAAAATGAAATGTAGGTTTTCCATGGTTTTTTCCGAAATTTAGCATAAATACGGGTTAGGACCCCTTAAAAAGACCACAGCCTTGTATTGTCCTTCTGAGATGGACCTATAAGCAAACTTCGGGCCAAGCACACAGATCCGAAATACATGTTAAACAAACAAACAAATGAAATGTAAACAAACCTCAATCAGGTCAAAAATATTTTTATTTTTTTTAGTTTCAAAAGAAAACGAAGACAGGCTTAAATTCCAATTACATAGCAAATTATACTCATACACACACAGAAGTGGTCACCATTCTAGAAGATGGCATGATCAGAAAGGAATGTTGTGTCGACAGTGGTACAGACAAAACAATGTGCAGCACCCTGCGTTTAACATGGTTAATGGTGCAATTTTAAAAAATCATGAGATTTTGGTACACAAGTACAAATAAAATAATTATGTCAGGCACTTCAAAATTTTGAGATTGTCTCTTTACTATAGTATTACATACTATAGTAAACGATAAATTTGCATCAGTTACAAAACTTTTAGAAAAAAATTCTTAACAATCGAAAATTTGGCAAGATACGTGCATTCTCAGAAAATGTTTTTCTAAAAGTTTCACGAAAGGCAGTTTTTTCGCTTGTTATAGTGCTTAGTCCAGCTTATGAAGAATCGTATCGAATTTTTTCGAAGACACTGGTTCTATTAGTTTATTTCAATTTGTGTACCAAGACCAAAAACAGGTTTTTCTTTTCTCCGAGCTGCAGCCTTAAAAAGTCCATAGCCAATGTTGCATTTTTAAACATGTGCAGCTCCAAAGCTCTTCCTGCAGACATATAGTGCTATGTTCAAAATGTGTTTATTACTACTCTTTACAACACCTTTAATTTATGAATTATCTTTTCTAAACCCTGTATAAACACCTTATTTATAATTATACCAAAGTTGCATTCAAGTTATGCTAAGAAATCTTGATAAATATCTTGAGAGTTAAAATTTAATTACAACTATTAATTTTTATATACTTAAACTATAATATATTAAATAAAATATTTCATAATTATACAGACACTTTCAGTTATTCAGTTACAATTTTCTAAATTTCACAATACTCTTTCCAATATAAGTATTAAACCTATTCATAAAAGTAATCATAGTATTTTATCAAACTTTAATGATATTTAAATTTATCACAATTTTTTTAAAACAACTTTGATTAATATAGTTAAAATGTTTTTAAATACTTCTGTAGCATTCACCGCTACCCACCAGAAGGCAGGTGCCCAGGGCACTAGACAGAGAAAGAAACAACTCATAAAAAGAAAAGAAAAACAGACTCTTGCCGATGAGGGCGGATTTCTTCTGCATGATAAAACCAAAAGCGTAAAAATATTTTATCTGATTCTTATTATGACTGCTGAGAGCCTACATAGCATAGATATGGGGTTGACCTGCTCTTCAGAAGTTAAATTTAGTCTAAATTCATCTATGCATCAAATAATTAAAATTTCAAAATCCATGACATGGATTGTTTTATCGAAAAAGCAGCTTTAAAAAATATATAGTGTTTCATGACTATTAGCAGGTCTAAACTATTTTAGTTAAAAGTATTGAAAAGTTATTTGAAATCATAAAAATGTTAAGCATTGTTCTAAACAATTCTTTCCTTACTAAATATATTTATATAAAATTGCTTCCCGCAGCAGTCTGGGCACTAAACTCTGTTCCCATAAGAACATGGCAAGTGAAGCAGCATCTGGCTCAGCCAGTGCTTGCGAGCGCTTGTGGAGGGTCAACATGCCCCTCGGCTTGACTACTGTGGGACTGTGTACCCTAATGGGAGCTGATGCATGTAAAATCTGTCGTGGCTCCAATGTCCTCCAAGTTGTTAAGCGATACCTCTGGGGGTGCCAATTTCAAGGGGTTGGTCCCTCCTCTGAAATTGGTTTAAAATTTGGGGACCCCTGTCTAAATTGTACTTCCTCCTGCTGGGGCCCTAAAAATGGAAGACGCACCCCTCTCTGCCCATCACCTCCCTACCAAGGGGGGATTTGGCACTGCCGTTTATGGCTGTCAGGGGGCATCAAAAACAACATATAAAATTGAGATTTCTTAGTGTATTACAGAAATGTAAAAAATTAATATTAATATTTTACATACTTTCCTCTAAGCTCATGTATTGCAGTATTTTCATCTTTTAGCAAGACAACAACACCATTATGCCCCATTCCTTGATAATATTCAAGGTTTTGGGATATTGAGTTTTCAGAAGAATTTTGTAGTAAGTATTTATCTAAACATTTTCCCAGCAATGTTTCTTCATCAATTCTAAAAAAAAATTAAAAATAAAAGCTTTAAGTAAGGTTAACACAGGAAGTATTGATGTTTTTAGATTCAATTTCAACTAAAAATCAACAAGGCGAAATGTTACAAAAATATAAATATGTTAAATGGTGGATTTATAAAAAATCAAAAAGAAAAAAGTTTTTAATAGTATGATTGTCATTGCAAGCCTTTAGAATGATCCCATATATGAGGAAGAATGAAACTTAGAAAACTTTAAGGGAACGGGAGGATCACATTAAACAATGCATAAGTTTTCTAATAATAGGTTTCTTTGAAAGTCTTTAAATGAAAACCAAGCAAGTTTAAAAATAAAATAATGCTATATGCATAGAAATGAACAGTTACAAGAAAAGAGGAGGAATTTCAATGAATATTTATCTAATGCTGATGTTTTAGAATGTAAACCATAAAGAGGCTACAAAATTTTGTTTTTCATCCACTTTATTCAGTTTTAATTTTTGTTCTTCAGTTGAATGGCAAAAACTAAAAGACTGAAAAAATATATATTTAGTCACAAGATGGCTTAGTTCTGCAAAATATCATAACTGCTTTATGAGAGAATTTTTAAATGTGCCCTGAAAAGAGAAATGGGTTGCTTTAAGGAGCATTCTGCAAAATTTGGGGTCTTTTTAGGGGCCCCTAAACTGATTTTAAAATTTAAGGGCTTTTTTAAGGCCTTTGAGATGAACCACGTTATAATAAAAAAAAAAGTACATTTGTATAAACAACTGTCAAATGTTTGTGGAATCACTCTTTTATCTTAATTTATTCAAAAATATTTTCATTGTTTCTTTTCTAATATACATTACAGATGTATTGCCACTGATTATAATTTTCATTTCCTTATTTTAGGCACTGGTTGAAATGAAACTGCAGCTTCATGCTGAAAGTACTGAAATCCATATCAACAAATTCATATTCAATTAAAAATATAGTAAGACAGACTTGCATTAAAACATTAAACGGTTAAAAATACACATCTAAAATCCGATGGTAGCAGCTTTCGGTGTTGGCCACTACCTACCTCAGCCCTTGTTGTTTCCAGTCTGCTCTGATCTCATCCTCAATGACTCGCTCCATCCCGGATCGATCTGTGCATGTGTCATATCGTTTACAGTGCCAGTTGTAGTTACAATTTGCAGGGCTTCCATGTTAAGTGCTTAATTGATATTTTTATAATCGGTTAGTTTTTTGCTTTCATTAAAGTTAATTTCTATGGGTTGTTATTTCTATGGGTTGTTCTTGGGCTATTTTAGAGAGAGCAGTGCTGGGTTTATTGAATTTAATATTGTTGAAGTGTTCATTTTTTCTGTCTTTAATTTTCCTTTTAGTCATTCCTATATAGCATCCAGATTTATTCAAATTATTAAATGTACAGTTTATTTTATAGATTCCGGCTGTTTCATTAGTATCAATGGGGTCTTTATCACTGCGAATTCGTTTGAAAATAGTTTGATTAGGTTTGATAGGGATTTTGATATTTTTCTTGGCAGCTTCATTTGTTATTTTTAATGCTGCTCCCCTGCAGTAGGGTATAGCTTTAGTAAACTTTGGTTTCTCTTTTTGATGGTTGCTAATTAGTTCAAGTTTTTTAATTCAATTTTTAAAGAGGTTTTTGACTAGGGATTTTGGGTAGCCTGCATTTTTACATTGAGTTTTGATAAACTGTAATTCATTTTTGAGGAGGTTTTCATCGAAGCATATTGAATGGCGTGATTGACATAGGAACGGAAGGCGGCGATTTTAAATTTGTAAGGGGTTTTTGAGTTAAAGTTTACTATTTCATTATTGTTTGTGGCCTTTCTAAAAACTGTCATATGGATATTGTTTTTCTTATCTCTATTGACTTTAACGTTGAGGAAGTTTATGGTGGCATACTCTTCTATTTCCATGGTGAATTGGATGTTTTGGTCTATTACATTGATTTCTTTGAGGATATTTTCGGCTTCATTTTTATTTATTATTGCAAAGACATCATCGACATAGCAAAACCAGGTATTTATGTTAGTGGAGAATTTATTTAAGATGACCCTCTCCACAAGCTGCATCTTCCAATCGGTGATCACATAGGGACGCCTTTCCTTTGAGTGTAAAATTTTTGATTAATTTTGGAAATAGGAGCTATTAAGAATAAGGTTGAGAGTGCTGTTTAAAGTTGCGGAGATATGATTATTGCCAAAGCTGAAGGTGATATGCTCATTTATTATTGTATCCATTTCTTGGAGGTTAATAGAGGGATATAGGTTGGTGACATCAAAACTAACAAAACATTCTTGGGCATTTATTGTTATATCCTTAAGACGTTGAATAAAACCTTCGGTGGATGAAAGAGTATTGTAATTGGGAGGTAAAAGTTCCTGAAGAATGGGCTTTAAATAATTTTTAAAGTCATAGGTAGGTCCTCCACACTTGCTTACTATGGGTCTTAGTGAGGGAGGGGTTTTATGGTCTTTATATTTAGCAAAAATTCGTGGAGCTATGGGGGCAAAATTAGTTAACTAGAAATGGAACTTGGCCTGACAATAAACAACCTATTTTAACTAATTTTGCCCCCATAGCTCCACGAATTTTTGCTAAATATATAGACCTGCAGTAAGCAAGTGTGAAGGACCTACCTATGACTTTGAAAAGTATTTAAAACCCATTCTTCAAGAACTTTTACCTCCCAATAACAATACTCTTTCATCCATCAAAGGTTTTATTCAACGTCTTAAGGATATAACAATAAATGCCCGAGAATGTTTCGTTAGTTTTGATGTCACCAACCTATATCCCTCTATTAACCTCCAAGAAATGAATACAATAATAAATGAGCAAATCACCTCCAGCTTTGGCAATAATCATATCTCTGCAACCTTAAACAGCGCTCTCAACCTTATTCTTAATAACTCATATTTCCAAAATTAATCAAAAATTTTACACTTAAAGGAAAGGCGCCCCTATGGGATCACCGATCTCTGGTGTCATTGCCATTGGAAGATGCGGCTTGTAGAGAGGGTCATCTTAAATAAATTCTCTAATAACATAAGTACCTGGTTTCGCTATGTTGATGATGTCTTTGCAATAATAAATAAAAATGAAGCTGAAAATATCCTCAAAGAAATCAATGCAATAGACCAAAACATCCAATTCACCTTTGGAAATAGAAGAGAATGCCACCATAAACTTCCTCAACGTTAAAATCAATAGAGATAAGAAAAACAATATCCATATGACCGTTTTTAGAAAGGCCACAAACAATAATGAAATAGTAAACCCCTTACAAACTTAAAATCGCCGCCATCTGTTCCTATGTCAATCGCGCCATTACAATATGCTCCGACGAAAACCTCCTCAAAAATGAATTACAGTTTATCAAAACTCAATGTAAAAATGCAGGCTACCCAAAATCCTAGTCAAAAACCTCTTTAAAAATTGAATTAAAAAACTTGAACAAATTAGCAACCATCAAAAAGAGAAACCAAAGTTTACTAAAGCTATACCCTACTGCAGGGGAGCAGCATTAAAAATAACAAATGAAGCCGCCAAGAAATACATCAAAATCCCTATAAAACCTAATCAAACTATTTTCGAACGAATTCGCAGTGATAAAGACCCCATTGATACTAATGAAACAGCCGGAATCTATAAAATAAACTGTACATTTAATAATTCGAATAAATCTGGATGCTATATAGGAATGACTAAAAGGAAAATTAAAGACAGAAAAAATGAACACTTCAACAATATTAAATTCAATAAACCTAGCACTGCTCTCTCTAAAATAGCCCAAGAACAACCCATAGAAATTAACTTTAATGAAAGCAAAAAACTAACCGATTATAAAAATATCAATTAAGCACTTAACATGGAAGCCCTGCAAATCGTAACTACAACTGGCGCTGTAAACGATATGACACGTGCGCAGATCGATTCGGGATGGAGCGAAGCGTTGAGGAAGAGATCAGAGCAGACTGGAAACAGCAAGGGCTGGGGTAGGTGGTGGCTGCCGCCGAAAGCTGCTACCGTCGGATTTTATATCTGTACTAGCTGAGTACCCGTTCTCCGCACAGTAGGAAAAGAACATTTTCCTTATACATATAATTCGAATTAAACCCAGAGATGCGGAATCTAAAAAAGTAAAAAATTCTTCAAATCGTGATCAAATGTGGACGTCATGAGTGCAAATATCAGATGACTGCAATCTGGTGGCAGAAAAACTACGTCAGTGTCACTGGCGATCAAAAAAGATGTTTACGGTATGCAGATGAAACTTTCTCTTTCGAAAAATGCCTGATTTCTACATCATATAATTTTGATTTTAGGCTTAATTTATAGCATTAATATATACCACATGAATAAATTACATGATGTTGACAACTATTTTATTTTATCTTGCATTTCGTAAAGCGCAGACAGTCCATTAGCTCAGTTATTTTGCAGATGACTTTATTGAATTTCACCCAAATTAGCAAAACCTACATGAAATAATAGACGCATCACGTACTTTAGAAGCCAAAATTGCCCACAGTTTTCGAGAAAATCAAGTCACATTTCAAATGAAAACATTTGTGATGTAACTTCTGCGATAAAAATATCACCCTTACTAAACTCTTAATGCAGTATCCCACTTGTTACATAAAACTGACATTGATCGCACTGTCAACTTGCACTAAATAAAATAACTAATTTCATATTTTATTTTTTACAAATTATAGTAGACCCCCTTCATAACACGTCTCTGCAACACGAATTCGTAGAACATGGTGAAAAAATTGTAACCGTTTTCGTGTAACACAATAAAAGAGACTCGTACAGAACGGTAAAATGAGACACATGCTCTCATATTATGACGCTTTAGCTCCTGTAATTAACAAAACTTTTGAATGCCAACACCAGACATCATTGCATTTCTACGGAGCGCAAATAAGTTTTGCCGCAATTATACCACGCAAGTCCGCACTCCAGGTGGAGTATAGCGCAGGACCCGTGCAACACGGATTCCTATAACACGGAACGTATCTACCGGTGTTATAGGGAATCTACTGTACTGTAGTTGCATAGTGTCAAATTCAATAGTTATGGAAATTCTGGGTTGCCGTATTAAGTAATATTTCAGCTCATCTTGGTGGCAAATATCCGAACTGTATCAAGAGTAAACTTTACAAAATTTTTAATTATGTATAACCCTTGTAACAACTTCGGTGTTTGCCATCATTGACGGTTTGTCATGACGTGACAACTTATGCTTGCGTACAAAGGCGGGGATAGGGGGTCAGAATCCCATGAGGAGTTTTTTGCTATAGAAAATGTATATTCTTCACTCCCTTATCACACACGCGTATACATACATATATGTGAGCTGCAGTAGTCGTAACACCCACATGAAAAATTTCTGCTACGTCACTGCTAGCGCATAATTGATCATTTTTCTTTTCATGTATCAGTGATCAATATACTTCAGGATGAGAATCTCCATTGAATAAAAAAATGGTCTAAAAAATCTGAACCCAGAAAACTCTGATTAACACAGTGCGGTTACCATGGGCCGTACCCAGAAAAAAGTTTGGGGGGGTGGGAGGACCGAAAGATGAAAAAAGCCCAATTTTTCACAAAAAAGCTTCATTATTGTTCTTTTGTTAACAAAATTTTTTATTTCTGGGGGGGGGGGGGGGGGTGACCGGAAACCCTGGTCCCCCCCCCCCGGGTACGGCTTTGGGGGTTACACAAATACGCGCCGGAGCTATGCTCTTGTTTATGTCCGGAGGAGCATGTACATTAGTGCTTATGTGCTGCTCCGGATAATCTGCCAGCAAGGCAGCAAAAATTGACATAAAAATGGCATCCACACGCGAAGAATATAAAATCAAAGGTATGTAGAATTGCATGAAAACTTCGATTATTTTTAAAGTGCAAGTCTCTTACAGTTCTATTTGTTTCACATTTGATGCGTTTTCACTTTTACGAGTCTGAAAAGCTGTAGAAATGAGTGGTTTCACTTAATTGTTAAATTTAACAATTTAAGTGGCAACAATGGATTCCATTGCTACGGAGACTATAACAATGTTAAAAATAGAATATGAAATGAGTTATTTATGTTTACTTTGCTAGAACTGCCATATTGGCATAATTAACGCCACCAGTCGATGCCAAATAGCTCAAATCACAAATTAAACTTGACACTAAAGGCAATTCGCAATACCCTGTTTGGCAGAATAAGAAAAAAAAATATCTATGTATACGCTAGTCATATCGGCTCATCTCAATTGTTGAATGGAATTAATAATACGAACAGAGTTGCACTACATTTGAATATTTTTCGCCTACTTTGCTAACAAATTTACTATAATAAGAATCAACATACATTTCAATTCATAAAACAAAAAATATATTAGACAGTATTAATTAAGTCTGTTTCTAACAGTTTCCAATAAAAGAAATGTAGCACTGCTTAAACATATAAGAATTAATTATTAATTACACGTAAAATACTTCAATCGCCAAAATGCCAACATACACCATTTTGCGAGATCTTTTTGTTTTCGGGGAATCATTCGAAGATTTGATTTATCAGCAATCAAAATAGAAAATAGTTATCTATCATTTATATAGTTCACTCGCCAAAATTTAATCCAGGCATCTAATTGATTAGTAGCAGTTATTTAAATTATTAACTATAACGGGTTTTAATTACTGTTAACTACCATGTACAAAGTGAGAGAATTTCAATTTTCTGAAATTTGGTGGAATTCCTCCAACTTAAATCAGTTTATTTAATTTGGGGAAAATTCTGTAGATCGTTTAAAATCGCCTTAATAACTGCATTATTTCTGTATGAAAAATCGAAGTATAGCGCCGTATTCTAATAAAACTTACACTGGTTATTAAAAATACTATTTCCTTACGCTCTCAGTAATTTCTGCCAAGCCCAAAACTGTGCAAATCGGTAGAACCTACTGCTTTCTCAAAATCGCCAAATCAGCCATTTTTTTTTTTTTCAACAAACTAAAAAATGTACATAGTCTCGGAAATCTCCCAATCCCTTATTCTTTTAAACATAAAAAACATTGTATTCCTGCCCTAATTTCCCACACAGAGGATATTTTAATTAAAAAATAACCTAGCAAATATTCTAAACAGAAAAAAAAAAAAATGATTATTCTTTTATTTTTAATTCAAGAATCTAAATCATTTAATAAATTCGCCAAACATGGCAACCTCAATGCTTATTTCTCACTTTTTCGCTACAGGGGTTACAATCTCGGAATTGCGGAGAGCAAAAATTGGCGATTTTGACGGGTTTTTTTTAAATCAATATCTCCTAAACTAATTCGAATTTCGAAATTTAATTTAGCGGAAGACCTTCCTCGGAATTTTTCGAATCCGGGGACACCTCATTGAAATTCAACTCCCAGCAGTTTCGGAGGAGATGATGTTACAGACAGACGCGCACAGATTTTAATAGTATAGACTAGCTGCGTACCCGTTCTCCAAACGGTAGGAAAAGAACATTTTCTTTGCACATATAATTAGAATTAAACCCATTGATCGGAATCTATAAAAGTAAAAAATTATTTAAATCGTGATGAAACGTTGACATCATGAGTGCAAATCTGAGATGACTGCAACAGGATTGCACAAAAACTACGCCAGTGTCACTGGCGATCAAAAAAGAAGCAGCTTCTCTCGGATGACCTTGCCCAGGCTTTCTCTCGATGGATCCGGTATCGTAGAACTGCTTCTATAAGTTGCACACGACGCTAGTCGTTCAATTGAACTCTCTACAAATCTGGAGACTATCCTGCTTCTAGTCTCCACGCATGGGATCTAGGTCAAGGGGTGGGTGTGTCCTCCGTGGGTGTCTTTCTAAAGGGTCTTAACTGGTATTTATGCTACGTTTTGGAGGAAACCAGCCATATATGTTTCCTAGCATATACATGTTGCGAGTACTGTTTTATTTTTCGAACGGAATACAGGAAAACTCCGAACGGTTAGGTCAGCGGACGCGATTTGTTTTGAACCAGAAACCTTCCGTCTCCCAGTTCAAAGTGCTAAGCGCTCGGCCACTGGTCAGACTAAGTCATTGCTAGGGGAATATTATAAGCAATTGGGACCTTTGTTGTACACATGATTGTAATAATGTCATTCTTGTATTATTATTACTTATATCTCGTATCATTTGATTTATTTTTTATTTTCATTTCGTATTCCCGACTTTTCATACTCTCTTGATTTTTGGGTCTTTGTGCATGCGCATATTCAATTATCATTCCCCATTACCGTTACTGAATTATGTAGCTCTCCCTATCGGCACTTCTACACCAAAGACGTCAATTTTCATTTTCCTTGTTTCAAAAGAACGCTTACAAAGTTTCATTGCTTCAGTTTATACTGATTAATCAATTTTCTTGCGAACTAATCGGAATTAAGATATGAGGCTTTGACACAGTACACAGGATTTCTTAAAGACCTTGAAAATGAATTTCGCGTTATTGACGTGGTGATTGTGGTAATGTTCTAATTGTGTCATATCCAATGCGTTTTCATTTTTCGAGTCAAGAGCTGTATAAATGATTGTTTTCACTTAATTGTTAAATTTAACAGCTTGAGTGGCAACAACGGATTCCGTAACTAAGGAAACTGTAGCAATATTAAAATTAGAACATGAAATGAAATTTATTTATGCTTGCTAGAACTGCCACATTGGCATAATTAACGCCGATAGTCGACGGCAAATAGCCAAAATGAATCGTAAATTAAACTTCACAGTAAATGCAATAACTTATAGGCAATACCAGGTATATTTACCAAAATATATACCAAATGTGTATATGTACCAAAAATTTTCGTATTTATACAGAATTCCTATTTTACTATACCCTGTTTGGCGGGATTTTAAAAAATTATCTATCCATCTGCTCGTAACATTGGCTCATCTCAATCGTGCCATAGAATTAGCAATACAAACGCAAAAAACACACACTATTAAACACGGAGTTACACTACATTTGAATATTTATGGCCAATTTTTCTAAGAAAGAGAGATTTTTATAATCGGTTAGTTTTTCAGAGAATCATTCTAAGCACTGATTTAACAGCAATCAAAATGGGAAATAGTTATTTGTGTATGGCTCGATCGCCAAAAATTATGCAGAAATTTAATTGAAAAGTAGCATAGGAGTATTTTAAATTATCAACTATAACGTGTTTTATTATTCTAATTTACCAAATGCAAGAATTTAATTTCTTTTGAAATTTGGTGGCATTCACCCAAGTTAAATCAATTTACTTAATTTCGGGAGAATTCCAAAGATCGGTCGCTTAAAATCGCCTTAATAATTGTACTATTTCTGCATGGAAAATTAAAGTTTAACGCCGTATTCTCATAAAACATACACACATAAACCTAAACCTATTTCAGTTCGCTCGCAGTAAATTGCGCCAAGCCCAAAATTGTGCAAATCGGTAGAACCATGGCTCACTGAGATAAATACAGGCTGCCCGAAAAGCTCCGTTTTTGCGTACGAGTAAATTTTCGCTTCTTTGCCAATTTGTCGTTGTTACCCAACTGTATCACTGTTGCCAACTCTGCCGGAGAAAATATGCCTAAAATCAAAATTTAAAGTATCCACAAATGGCTAACAATATTTTCAAGCTGAGAAAAAAAGTAAAATTTTTTTGGCGTTTACGTGCTTGTTCTGCTGAAATATGCTTATCTGCTAATGCTCTTTGAGACATTGGACATGCATTTCTGATTTACAAAATACTTTGGTATTGCCAATTTACACAGATCTTTTTCTCCGGCAGAGTTGGCAACAGTGATACAGTTAGGTAACAGCGACAAATCGGCGAAGAAGTGAAACTTTTCTTGTACGCAAAATCCCGTAGGAGAAACTGGTTTTCGGACAGCCTGTACTTATCCCAGTGAGTCATGGGTAGAACCTACTACTTTCTCAAAATATGCCATATCATCCTTTTTATTTTTTGCCAAACTATAAAATATAGGGTTTAGTTTCGGAAATCTCCAAATCCTTATTCTTTTACACATAAAAACATTGAATTCCTGCTCTGATTTCCCCCGCAGACAATAATTTAATTATAAAATAACCTAGCAAATATTCTATACAGGAAAAAAAAAATGATTATTCTTTTATTTTTAATTCAAGTCTAAATCATTTACTAAATTCGCCAAACATGGCAACCTCGATGCTTATTTCTCCCTTTTTTTGACTACAGGGGTTACAATCGCGGAATTGCGGAGAGCAAAAATTGGCGATTTTGACGGGTTTTTTTTAAATCAATATCTCCTAAACTAATTCGAATTTCGAAATTTAATTTAGCGGAAGACCTTCCTCGGAATTTTTCGAATCCGGGGACACCTCATTGAAATTCAACTCCCAGCCGTTTCGGAGGAGATGATGTTACAGACAGACGCGCACAGATTTTAATAGTATAAAATTTTTAACCTTTTAAATGTTAAAATTTCATATTCATCAGCATTGTCAGCTTCTATATTCTGTCAGCTGCTTTTAATGATTCCATAATCCAATTCAAACATGAATTCATTTTCATCATGCCCTTCAAACCACCCTATATTGTTGAGCTTTTCATGATAGCCTCAGTGTTTTCTTTTTCATAAAACTGGATTTCTGTTTGCTTGCTGATGTCACCAATATTATCTATAGATTCTTAAAACATGTTTTCCTTCCAGACAATAAATTTTACGATGAGCCTATGGTTCTCAATTAAAACACCTCCCAAGCTGCAGCAAAGAAAAATACGACAAGTTTTTAGTGTTGAAAGAATATCTTCTTTTTCTGAAACAATATGCTTCAGTAGTTGAAGGAAG